>JAWNNQ010001823.1:497500-540272 GCA_035044765.1 Leucophenga montana
ATTTCCTGCACAATTGCAAAACTTTAAATCTCTACAAACTAAATTGGAATTTAGTATATATTGCAACAAGAAGCTGACATGCTAGCAAATCATATCAGCATTAAGTAAAACTTGCTTCCAGAAGTAAAAATACCACAACAGAAAATAGTAGCGATGTAAAACTTCTCTGGGTAAGCAATGAAAGTAACAAAATGCTCTCTAACCCAGTTTCAAATTACTTACACGGCTTTGGCATTTCTGTGGCAGTAAATAGTAGCAGCAACAATCGAGTAAAAGTCGTTTATGCAAAATTTGGTAATATTTCAAATGTAAAAGTTTCTATTTGAATACCTTCCTATATGCACTGCATACAAGTTGAATGGAAGAGAAATACCTTTCCACTTCAATTGAAATGCAATTGCATCTAGAAAGCTTAGAAAGGATAATAAAAAAACCTATGCCAGCTGAAGTATTATACTTGTACGATACACATATACAACTGCATCGCCTTGAGCCTTGTTAATATTGTAGTCCAACTTTGACGTTTCGAAAATGTTTTTTTTTTGGAAATTTGTTTGTGATACATTTTTTTTCGTCTACTTTTTTGTTACTAAAAAATTGCAAAATGTTTGAAGTTGTTTTTAATGACTTTTATGGTTTGCATAGCTTTGGGATTTATATTTGTTGAAAACATAAAAGAGTTTGAGATGATATGAGTTGTGACTAGTTGGAACTATTTATATTGGATTTATGCATATATTTACTATAACGTGTTGAAGTGGAATATGTTTTTAGTTGTTATGATTGAAATAGTTAATATTGACATTGAAATATGTAAATTACATAAATCTTCTATATATTAAATGGCAAATATAATTTTTTGTGGCGGTTTATACGCACACAGTGATTTTCACAAAAAAATAGCATTTTAAATTTATTTATGCAAAATCTTATACTATTTTATAAAAATCGATTGAATATGTTGTGTGTAAAACGCTTAAAGAAACGTCACTCACACAACAAAACAAACACAGATATGCTTTGCATAAAATACAAACGCACATACACAAATATTGAGCAGCCAGTTAACAATCAATAAGACTCTACGAGCGCAAAAAGATAGTAAATTGTGAGTTTTACTTTGTTTGTGCTTCGTTATTATTTTGGTGACTGTCTCATTGTTTGTAGTTGTTGTTTTTCCACGCGCTAATAATAACAAACGCAATTCTAACCCATACATTTAAAGACTTGTCAAACGATATTTAGTACATATATAAAGAACACCGGGAGAAATACGATTCAATCGAAAATGAGTAGTGCTACGCCACCTCTATATTATACATAAATAAAAAACAAAACAAATTCACCATACATCGTATCAGGAAGCATTGACGTAGATGGTTGAGAATTGGCACTTATGGAAAGAAAACCGGTTTAAATAAAATGCCACACCTTCCTCATTTAAGAAAACACCAAAAATCATCATATTTCAGCAACTATTTGAACACATATCGATCAGATATAGTACATATGTAAATTGTTTTACCGTTAAATTCGTAGCATACTAACAATGCGAATTGATAGCAAAATTAGCGAGCTGCGTGCTCAGATCGAACTGTTAGTCATTGCATTTTCGGCAATTGACTCACATTAATGTAAAAGTGTGAGCTAGGAAAAACAAAATTCATTTGATAAATGAGCAGTGCGCTACGTTCCTGTACTATAAGAGAAAATCAAATTAAGGCGAAATTGTGCATGCCGAGAATGCTAGATGGATTTATGAGATTTGGTGCATGTGCAAAGCGCAACGGGAAAATATATTCCACTAGCAAAATCCATATAATACATATATTCCATATAGTAGAAAAACAAGAAGAAGAATCTAGTAGTTTATAAATATCTTTTCCATTTACTATGTTTAAGTATATACATATGCATTAATATTTCTCCGTTTATTTATACCATTCATTCCCAAAGTGGTCCAGGTGTACCCCTAGGGGTCCATGGGACAGTCGACGTGGGTCTAGGGTCTACGTTGGCGTTTCAAAAAAATGGTGGTTCACAATTCGTAAGCGGGGAGGCGCACGATAAAATTTTTGACTTACCTTTTTTTTTTTGCTCCTCGGTTTTGGAAAATTGGATCGAAATCCTCGATTTTGAAAAATTCGAATGTCATGCATGCCTTTTTTTTGCTCCTCGGTTTTTTACACGGGGGGTCGCCAGCATTTTTCAAAATACTGCTATAGGAGGTCCACCGGAAAAGTGGTCTATGAGAAAAAAAAAAGTTTGGGAATCCCTGATTTATACTATTCACAAGTAGTATGAAATGGTATTATCAGTTTGTCTGAAAGTTTGTAAGGCATTAAAGTAGGCATCGTAGACCGCATAAAGTATATATATTCTTGATCAGCTCGACGAGACGAGTCAATCTAGCCATGTCCGTCTGTCTGTCTGTATTTTGTTGCACATTTTTTGTCGAGCAATTTGTTTGCTATCCAGTTGAAATTTTGCAAATACACTTCTTTTTATTGCAGTTTAATAGAGTATCAAGATTGACCTGCCACGTTCACTTTTTGGGGTAGCCGCCATAAAAACCCTCCGCCCACTTTTCACTTTTTGTATGAAAAACTGTTTTATTGTAGTCAATATCAACTTAATAATTGATATGGTAGCTTCTAGTGAGAGGTCGCTTCGCATATATATTAATGGGTGGGACCCGCCCACTGTTTGGGGTAGGCCCCATACAAACCTACTGCCCACTTTTGTGTTTTTGTAAGAAAAGCTTCTTTATTGAAATCAATATTAGGTTGAAATGCAATATGGTGCCTTTTTATAGACATCCCTTAACATACATAGACCAATGAGGGTGGCCCGCTCTCTTTTACGGGTAGTCCCCATACAAATCCAACGTGCAATTTTGTGTTTTGAATACAAAAATTGTTCATTTAAATCAAAATTAGCTTGAAATTTAATTTGGTTGATTTTAGTGGAATGCCGCTTCATATACATATACAAATGGGCGTGTCCCGCCCACTTTTTGAGGTAGCCCCATATAAACCCATAGCTCACTTTTATGCATTTGTATGGAAAACTTCAATTTAATATTTAAAATTTCGTGTGAATGGTATTAGAGCTTCGGTTCAACCGAGGTTAACGTTTTTTCTTGGTTTTTATTTCTTTCGCACTTATATTTTCCAACATTCAAAATTCACATACGTTCCACACGCAATAGACAAATGATACACAAATATTTCAATGCACCTACATACATATTGTATTTAATCGTATCTTTCTATTTCATTATAAATCGCGTTTTTGTGCCCTTTATAACATTCTTACAATAAAAAATTTAATATAACCACTAGAAACTATAATCCGCTTCTATCTATTGTTGTACTCCACAAAACCTCAATCGTGCAGACTACAACAATGCCTTCATTTACCAAAATAGAGCTACAACAAAAGCGCTCTGAAATCGATCAATTCAAATTCAACTCTGAACCCTTCTATCTGAAAGCAAATAAAGTAATTCATAGCTTTGAATGGCAATCACACAAAATACATAAAACTCAAATACTCTGGAACAAAAGCCCTTTAAAATGACATCATTTAGCATCAGTGTCAAGTAGAAAGTCACGCGGTTGCCAAAGCTGCTCAAATAACACCACAAAAAAAAAAAAAAATTATACCAAAAAAAAAAAAACTTACAAAACAATAAAATTTGTAAAATTGTGCCTTTAAAGCCAATCAATTATGGTCAGCAAAGGCGAAAAGGGCTCAAACTAACGAAATGTACTACGCGTGCTCCATTCATTGAATAAAAATTTAACAACAAAAAATTGATGTATGTGCCTAATTTGTTTGGACTTTTATTTTTCATGCTGTGGTAGTAGACTTCCAAATAAATATTGTAAAAAAAAAAAAAAATAATCAAAAAAATAGGTAATATTCATATAATAAAATCGTTTTGTTTGTACCAGTTGCCATTGGCGGTCTCGGCTTACTTTATGTGGAACGTGTTTGCATTGTGGTTTGCACTACGGGCGATAAATTTATATAAATTAATTAAATATGATTTTAAAAAGTAGTGGCAAATTGAATTAAACAAACTATATAATTTTTATATATTGAGTCAGTTTTTGTGTGGCAGTTTTGATATAATTAAATGCACTTTCAGTCGATTTTGTAGTTGTTAACCGATAATAATTGTCGTGGTTACAATTATTAAATCTATTTATTGTTTACACCACCCAAGGCGTATTTTGTGTGGGTTTGCATTTGAACGATTTGATTAATATTTGTTTTTATCAATAGTACTGTGGGTTACAATTTTGTTTGGACAGCATTTAATTAAATTGCTTTTTGTTTTCTGTTGGTAAAATCTATTTTTTTATTATTGGCACAAAATATTGACCGAATATTTCCCTCGAAGAGAAATTTTGTAACAAGCAAGGGAAATTTCGTTTTTTTTTTTACCAATTTTTACTTTTTGCATGTAAAAAATCAATTTCAAGCAAAAGTGCTGTTTGCAAACACCATGTTCAATCAAACAAAGTCAAATTAAGGTGAAAAATATGCTGTACAGCCCACACACGCGCACTCAGTCAACGCGACAGATAGTCAGTCAGTTGCCTGGCCAACTGAGAGCCAAAAAGAGAACATAGCAATCAAAACAAGTCAAGTCCAGTTGAAGAAGACAAAGTTGCTAAAGTAAAATGTGTCCAAAGGTAGAAGGATAACTGAAAAATTTCAACATGAACGCGAAAAAATAAAAAAAAAACAACGTATAAAAGTGGCAGAAGATTGCCGCAGCCACCACATGTGGAGGCGCTGAGCGTTGGAATTGCTTGCAGCTGTAGTTCTACAGAAGATGTTGCTTAAGTTTTGGTGCTGCGGTGCACGGCAGGCGTTGATGACTTCCAATATATACACATATACATATAAAAGAGTAAAAATATTTCGGACGGCACTTGACTTACAATCGTCGACAGAGAAGGGATGCTGCTTTCAACGAAGCATACTTGAACGCACAGGAAGAATGAATTAATTTTTAATTACCCCAAGTTGATTGCAGTTGTTGTGCATCTCTGGAGATTCACTCGAACGCTGGAAGAGTTGGAGCAAGCAAAACAATTTGCTCTGTTGCACACACATGCTGCGTGGCAATTAATTACCTATCGATAGAAGTCGTTGCTGCTTGCCTGTCCAACGCACTCAAGAAGTTAGAAGTGACTTGGCAACTATGCTACACATACATACATATATTCTCCCCATTCAATCTTTACTTAAGAGTTTTTGTGGGACTTTTCTTTTGGGTTTTGCAGCAAAATTCACATTTGCATTTGGCGTAACCAAACCGACTGCTTGATTAATACATTTGCCTGCCAAACGTTGACTTGAATTAATGAAAATGGCTATAGCAACAGCATCACTTGAAGATCCTTTGGCGCAGGCAGTCTGGGAAGCAGCTTAATTGCCACAAAGAGTTCAATAAACAAGCCATGAATACTTTCGTTCGTTCGCTGGCTAGCTGGCTGGTTGCTTCTGACTTGGCAACTTTCGCTCGCATGTAAGAATCTTTTGCACCTCATGCTTCTTTACTAGTTTGCATTGTAATTTTGAGTTTGTTACCTCATTCATTAGTTTCCTACTGACCTCTGTCGTTGTACTCGGCTTTGTTGTTTACTCAAAATTAAGGATGCATGAAGTCATGCACAGCAAAACAATATTCAACATCATCATCATCAGCCACAGCAGCAGAAATGATTCTGCTTTTGAACTGCATATACTCATACTATATGAAAATCTGTTGGCTTTGTTTGTAGTTTCATTTGGTCTGTTAGCGAACATGAGCAATCAAGCGCCATTCAATACAACTCTTGCTTGGCATTCATTTCATAAGTTCATTCATCAATGAGTTCCTGGAAATCTGACTTGTATGCCTGCATGCGCTTGACTGACTGACGCGTGTCAGCTTATTTCGAGTATGAGTGAGATTTTGGAAAGGAGCATGGCTGGTTATGTTATGCCATGAGTAATGTTAATCTTACAAATGATTTGGGTCAATGCGTGGGAGTACAGTACGCAGCAGTTTGCCTGTTATGCATTTGATGTGTTCGTTGCACAGAAACATTGGTCGAAAACCATTGTGTTCTAAACTGAAAATACAAGGTTTTAGCTGCCGGTGTTCAGGGTAACTAAAATATAAAAAAATTAACTTTATTCTTTCCAACAGATTCTGAAGTAACCAATTGCTGCTTATTATTATCTAACACAATGCTTTAACTGAGAACTGCATTATGTGGACAAGTTTTCTATACACACATAAGTCACTTGAAAAATAAAAACTTAGAAAAAGAAATAAAATTACCGTTCATTTACATATGTATGTATTGTTGCTAATCTAACAGCTGTTACCTGCTGTATTGATTTAAAAAAGCAAGCAACATAGTAAAATAACAATAATTCCTAATAGTGTCACCTGCAGCTACAGTCTTTCACACACTTTATAGCTATTGATAACGCTTGTGGATTGAAATACATAGAGCAAGAGAGATGGAGAGAGATTGTTTTACAGAATTTGTTTATGATCAAAACTTTTTTCATCTGACGGATTTTGTTTAATTTATGGCTTACGTTTAATGTGTTTCATGTATAAAATATCAAATTGCACAAACTTGCACTCGTTGCCTAATAAAACCCATATAAAACTATCTGTAATCTGTATGACTATTAATATCATTTTGAAAGCGAGGTTTATGTTAGATCTGTAACTAATATGTAAAAAATTTTTTTAGATAAAGCAGAGCATTGTTTTCAGTCTACAAGCAATTTTATTTAAAAAAAAATTCCCTTCGAGGGAAATTTTTTAACAAGCCAGGGAAATTTTTTGTATTCTGATAAAAAAAAAACTATTTGAAGCACTGAGTGACTTTTTTTCTAAATATTCAAAGTATTATCGCTAATATTTTGCA
Source organism: Leucophenga montana (assembly GCA_035044765.1). Lineage (NCBI taxonomy): Eukaryota > Metazoa > Arthropoda > Insecta > Diptera > Drosophilidae > Leucophenga > Leucophenga montana. The sequence continues at coordinate 504,454 of JAWNNQ010001823.1, forward strand.
ATTTTCGCTTAGTTCCTTTAACACCTTTATAGCTCATTAACATGATGTTGCGCAAGAAGAACTATGCGCTTTATGTCTTTAAAACCGCACCCATTAGTATAAATATAAATACATAACTCTTGAAATAGCATCAACCAAAATACATTAAAACACCGACAAAACGAGCTCAATAAAAACTGTCAGCCAGACAGTAAAACAAAATGGTAATTTAGGTTTTTATTTACGACAAAATTTAGTCAGGCTATGCAGGCTAAGAGTTAGACTACGCATAGTTTAGTAGCCGACGACTAGCTGATATTTAATGACAGTTTTTGCAAAAAATAACAAAAACAGATCGCAGTTTCACATAGGTGGGTGGTTAAATGTAGGTGTCATCGTTAAGTAACTTCAAAGAATGCTACGCAAGAATTGACAAACAAGAAAAGGGTAAAGGGTAAACGGACTTTGCTGTTGGCATTCGTGTCTTTTGCCACTTTGCACCGCAAATTCGTCACACTCAATGATGCAGTCTTTAAACTTGTAGAATGAGAACTGCTGAAGTACATTAAACAAGCACAGTTCTAGATACTTGTACTTTGTTGTCGTTCGCTGTGCAACTACATAATTTCAATTTTTATGAACCCACATACGAAAGACGCATAAATTATAAAATAGGCATGGGCAGCTGAGCCAAAGCAGCTGTCAACACTTGGCGGCATCGGTGGAGTATGTGGCAAGCTGCTATTGTCTTGTCTAGCTGCAATACTATGCGCCCTACCATGCTATTCTCTCCTATCCAATTTGGAAAATGCTACACTTTGCGTGTGCCGCACGCACAAAATGTGGAGCAAATTGTTTTTAAGAGGTCCCAGTCTTTAATGTATTGCCGCCAGCAACATCAACCGCGATCGGTCTAGTCTCTCTCTCTCTCTATATATATATATATATATATATATATATATATATGTACATACATATATATCGCATAGTTTCAGGGCGTTTCTGGCAGGCGTTATAAACGTTGCCGCCTACTATTTTTGTTTGCCTGCAATTATGTCTCGCGTTGCACTGCCAAATAATTTCAACTTCGGCGCCCAACCAACCCCTCGACTGAAGTTTATGTGATTTCCTAGTATATATATTTTTTTTTATTTATCTCAATTTTTCGTTATTTTTTTGTTTTTCTCCCTCGGAGTGAGTGAGTGAGTGAGTATTAATGTTTGACTATGACGCGTTCGCGCTTTAATTGAATTTTTATTACATAGTCGCCGGCTTTTGTGGCCGCACACAATGCCAGGCGTCGGCGGAGTCAGTGAGTTTCAGTTTTCAGCTCAGTTTTTTCAACTGTGTCGGCTTCGGCGGCGTTGCCATAATTTAATTAACTTGTAATGTGGCATAGTTGAGGTGTGCACATTATGCCAAACAGGGGCTGTCTCTAGAACTTCAAAGTTAATGTTAAGCATCTAAAGGTGTCGGCGCTTTTGGTTTAAGTGTGAAGTATTGTAGAGGATCATATCCTTGTACATGGTGTTTTTAAATGACATTCTGTTGGATTTGTCATGCTTTAAGTGTAATTTATGTGCTGTATGCTTTGGTAGTGTGTATACTACTGATTAGGGGAGGTGTAGCAGTTGCAGAGGTGCATTCTTTGTGAAAGGGTAATAAATATTTGCTTATGTAATGTCATAAAATATGCTCATGAGAACTGTAACAAATTGATTGCCGAGTATTCGTAGTCAAAAGAATTTAAGATATATGTATATGTATGAAATTTTATTTAGCTATTTCAATTAGTTGCTGAATATCTGATGAATTTGGTTTTATTCTTAAATAGATGGGCGGAGGCTCTGTGCCAGTGTCTCACATTTATACTACTGCTCTCTACATACATATGTATGTAAATCAACCGCCTGTTAATTCAATCTGTGCACTCAGCCCGCCGATATTGCTGTCCATTTGCATGTTTGCTCAACGTTGCAAACTGCAGGTTATTTTCCCCTTACCTACAGCTTACAATCCACTACTCCACAACTGATAGCACCCACTTAATAGCACACTTTCCACAATACCATATTACACCTTCAACAAAACATATAATATATAATTTTATGTGCCCAATAACAAGCTTAATAACAACATATAATTCCACTACCGCTGTACATGCTGCGATATACTATATGCAAAGTGTAATAAAAACTCAAAAGGCTATATTAAGTTACAGCTCTGCATCTTTTTAGGCATCTCTTGCTGGTACTCAATATGCATCTGAACGTTGCAGTTGCGACAATTCAAACGATTTTATTTTTATAACTTGCAGACGCGCACACAACTCTGAGATACAAGTTACACGAAAAACCTACCTACTACGACTGCAAATAAAAACACAAAAAAAAAAAAAAAAATAAAACAGTGACAAACACGATTTTTATCGGCTTTAATTTGCTTTTTATTCGGTATCATATTTCATGCGCTGAGAGTCAGATTCAGGTACATACAGCATCAGGCCCAGCTTACTTACCTTAACCGAAAGCCAACTTGAGTCAAAAGACGTCATAGTGTCATAAAAATGTCACATACTTTTAATAACTTTATGACGATTGAACAAACATAAACTAAACTACAACACACACACACGAACTACAACCGATACTCTACTCTTAGCATTTTCAGCTTGTTTTGAGTATGTGTCATACACAGTACTCATACAAAGTTATATCGAAATTCTACGAAAAATATATATAATAACGTTGCAGTTTTAATTTCGTTTAAAGATTTGATTTCAGCGCATAAATTTGGAGCAACAAAAGCCTTTGGAATTGTTAAAGATATATTAACGAAAGCGTTGTAGTTATTTTGTTTTTAAGTTTATGAAGTCGTAAAGATTTTTTAATAAACGACATAAAATCATTTTCCATAAACTGATTGCAAAAATCGTAAGCTGATTGGTATTTAGGGTAATCAGTTAGAGTTTAATAGATTTTTTTATAGCAATATGAATGTTTTAGCAGTTAACGATGTGAATGTTTCTTTAAATAGTGCATAGTGGAATGTATGTGGATTCTAATCTCGTTATTTAAAATACAATACATAACTGTAGTCTCTAATTTTCAAGTATACACTTTCCATTTCAATAAATAAATCTATAGCATAGTAAATAGTTCAAAGTGGAATGTTTGTGGATTCTATGTAAAGTTTTTAGTAAATCTTAATTATAATACACACATCAAGACTTCTTTGGTACATGTAATCAACAGCTGATAATGCAGTTCGAACTGATCAATCGAACCAATAACGGAGACATAGTAAGTATAACTATTAGCTAGTAGCTCTCTACAACAACTTATCCAGAAGTTACTGTGTACTTACTTTGCATCTGTGCCACACTTTGGAGAAAAAGAGCGTGGCAAACATGGGAGCTATGTTTGTGATGAACATAGCCATGAAGATTAGGTAATACAAACATCGTCTGCTCTTCCAGCACACTTAAGTAATGCAAATGAAACTTTGTGTACTACCCTATAAATAATATTATTCAAATAATATTATTCAATGAGTGTCGTTGATCAGATGACGTACTACAAGAAAGACTAGTTAAAAATCCAAACAGTGCTGGCACTATTGACATTAAAATGAAGCTAGGTTGACAATAAATCCAGTACATTACTATATATATGTATATAAATACATATATAAACCATACACACTTCACATTTCCAAGCAAATATTTTTTGTTAAATTTTATTTTTATGTGTTATACAAAATTATGTGTTATACAAAATGCATAATATTGTTTTGCCTATAATTTGACCAACTCGAGCTTCTGAAGTGTTACATGTTTTTTGTGTTTATGTTTAAAAGGCTTTGGCTTAAGGCTTTGGCATTTTTTTTGTTATTGTTTGTAAACGCTTAGTTTAATCTTGAAACAGTTGTAGAAAATCACCATAAAATGGTTTGAACAGTACTTGAACTATCTCTGGTTTTATTAACTCATCACCATATGTCCAAATCCAACCGGCTTCGGTTAAACGAACATAGCCCAAACGCATCATGCCGTTATGCATTGCACGGCCGATATAAAGTTTTTCACCCTCACGCGAATAACCGAAGCACACGGCAAATGGTGGCATAGTATATGGATATTTGTTATAAAATTTCATCCACTTGTAACCTTCACCAACAAGCATATCGAATTTTCTGACATTAAACTCTTTGCCAGCACTCTCAGCATAGGCCACATCCTTCGTTGGCAATATCTTTGCCAGTATGCCTTCACCTTCGTAGAAAACACGTCCTATATACGCTGGTATATTTTCGCAATTGTGTTCGCCAATAATACCATCTACTAATGGCATTTCCATGCGAGAAGTGTAGCCAAGTAGCTGAAAAGCAACATTATGCTTATGTATTTCATTTAGTTTGAACATTATATACTTACGTTCTTCATCTGCACTCATTATGGCCCAAAAAAAGTCTGATTTGCTTTAAAATAAATTAAACGTAGCACAAGTTTACTAAATAATAGTTTTGGCGGAAAGTTTACTCTATTGTGCCTGTCGCAATCAGCTGTTGTCTTTTGTTGTAGGCTACTAAAACTAAATAAAATTTATAGTTTTACACAGAAGTTCTGAGAAACTTCTACATACAAGAAAATATTTAATGCATTTACGGGAATGACACAAAACTCTCTTTTGTCCCAAAACTTACAAAATTCATTTATAAAATTATGTTTTGTTTGTTTTTCTCCGATAGAGAACCGCAAAAAAATCCGCTTATATTTTTCTTAGCGTCGAGTTAGTGTTGCAAAATTGTTATTTGTTAGTGCTGGACACTATACACTTGTTATATGATAATTACTGTACAGATGAGTACTACAGTTATGGCCGTAAGACACACGAAAAAAAATCAGCAAATTCTCTGGGATTTTAAACACGACAGAGAACTGGCGAAAGGGATAGCTATATATACATACAGCAACATTTTTCAAATCGAGTCGTATAGGTCACACTTGACTTTTGTTTATGTTTCTATTAAAATATACAGAATCAATAGAGGAAAGCATTTTAAAAATGCATGAAATGAGTATATTCACAACTTGCGCATGACCTGCCAAAGCAATTGACTTTGCATTAATCATTATTGCTCGTTTTTCAAGTTTTATTGTGCACTTAATTGTGTGTAAAGAGTGACCACATGAAGAAATAATGTAAAATACCATAAAAATATAGAAAATACAATATTTCTGCCGAACTTTTGGTACTTTGTCATTTTTGAGTCCAGAGTTGTCACATCTTTCGCAGAGATTTTTATATTAATATGGTTTTTTCCCCGATTATTGCACTCTTGGTTTCCGTTTCACTTTTTGATGAAACTATATTTCAACCTCTCTGTAGACTTTTTGCTTTGTCTATTTTCTGATCTGCTCTAACAGCAATTAAGAGGAAAAAATTTGCTGATTGTATTCGTGTGCCATACGGCCATTAGCTACAAATTTGAACTGAGGAGCACATATACGCTTATTTGAGCCATAATACGTTCTTAGTATTTCCATGTTGAACGAAATAGAGCACATCTGAATTTATAAAGCAAAAGTTGTTAGTTTATAGAGTTGCAAAATAACGGAATCACTTAAGAGTGTTTGATCTGAAACAAAATAAATTTTATGCATGAAATTTAGAGATTTTGAATAGAAAGCGTTTCCTGTAACACCATCGAAAGCGACTATTTATATTAGTCTTTGGGATTAAACATACTTACATGGTAGATCAACAGCCGCAATAGTTAAAAGAGGTACAATTAAACTAGTTGTGAATTATATACATACATGCATGCGCTTGTAATTTTCAACTATCTCTGAAGCTGATCTGATCTGACGCTGATAATCGCACTCCCAGCTAATTTCTCTCTAGAGAACCGGTTTCCTTTTCACAATTTGCTTATTTTAAAATGGGAGAATACTTGTCTTAAGATCAGAATTTAGCTTATCTCTACAGGCATGCAAATAAGTGTTGTAAGTATTTATCGAAATTCAGCCGAAACTTTGGCATGATATATAGTTTTTACGAATATATTATAGATGAAATGGCTTTTTTGACTAACTTTACCTTAAGTACGAGTATAAAAACATAAACCAGTACATAAATATATAAATATTATATAATCTATATAAGTTTTTGGACTTACAGCATAAAGTAAGGAAATTCCATGGGTTGTACAACATTAAAGCCAATGTGATAAATATTAAGACAACATATAGATTGTCACGTCGGTATTCAATTAATAAGTTCCCAAAGCGTGCAAGTATTTCTATCAGAATCCTTTTGTAATAAAAGTACTTCTGAAGAACCTCATCCACCTAGAATATACAATGTACAACAATGATTTCATCGTTGATACTGCATTCACAATCTACTTACTTAGACTACATACTTCAACTAATCTACTAGCTGTGCTGCAATCAAAGCATATCAAATTTATAATCTCCACTCACACATATAGTATGCTCCCCCAAAACAAAGACTTTAAACAAAACTATTCAAAATACTTACTAATTACAATTTAATGCGCCTCTGCTGACTTTTCACTTATTTCACAGCAAACAAAACCCTTAAAGTAATTTGATATTTTCAAATTTAAAAGAAAAAAACGTTCCAGACAAAAATATCACTTTCACCCTCAAAATGACAAAAATAAGGCCTACAAGTAGAAATAATTTTTAAATGCAACATTTTGTTTTCTAAAACTCGTTTCTTTTTTTTCCTTTCTTCACGAACCGTTTTGTGTAATGAAGCGTAAAAAAAGGCAACATGTTTGAGAGATAATTAACACAACTTATTTCCAATGACATTGCCGGGAGAATATCATTAACCCTTGACATTTTTGTCACAGACAAAGACAGACCAGACAGACAGACAGACAGACAGACAGACAGTCATTCAGACAATCAGTCGAAATATTTAAAATTGTCAGCGTTTTAAATGTACAAGTCAATTTTTGTAGACTGCACTACAAAGGCGTAGCGTATTTCCTTGCTAATGGACAAGTTCATGAAGTATCTATATGAAGTATCCTGTATGGGTTTGATATATATTAGGTGTGGGATGTTCTCGAGCCAAAGGAACACAACAAAGACGACAACAAAGGTCTGTGAAAACAGATGTTGAAGTCAAATAAATTTTTGTTCTATTTGAATTTATATTTGCTTTTATTTTATCTTTTCGATTTATTTTCCTTTTTATTTTCTTTTATTCTTTTGTTTTGGTTCGTTGACTGCGGTTTCGTATTTCAAAATATCTTTTCTCATTTTAGAAAAATAATGAAAAAATAAAGAGCTCTTGAATTGTTTAGTAGCTATCGTATGTGGTACGGGAGGGGGGGGGGGTAAGAGTGGTTGAAATCTAGTAAATACGATGTATGCATTTTATAAAATAGAAAGTAATTTAATCCTTTTTATTTTCGTTTATTTGTGTGTGGTTAAAACAATAGCGACAAGTTAGTAAACAAGCTAGGGTAAATTTGTATTTACATTTTGGAGTTTAGAATTCTAAATTTATTGCTAGAGAAATTGAGTATAAGAGCTCAATTAGTTCTAAAATATGCTTATAATAATATCACGAATGCACAGCGTCGCCTGTGCGTAGCTGAACACGAAACCAAAGACGCCGTAGCTTAACATTCTTTGTAAAGAAAAAGTTTATATTGCTCTCTTTTCACATTGAAAATTCAGTGCATGTGTCTCAAAGTAAAAATGATCTTGAGCCAGCTGAAAATCATATATAATTTTTATAATGTAGGTATGTGCGATATATAGATATATGAGCATCTATGCGTAAGATTGGACAACTCTAAAGTCAAACATGACAAAGTACCAAAAGTTCGGCAGAATTAGTGTTTTTTCTCTATTTTTATGGTATTTTGCATGGTATATTTCTTCATGCGGCCACACTTTACACAAAAAGTAAATTAGTACACAATAAAACTTGAAAAAAAAAACGAGCAATAATGAATAATGCAAAGACAATTGCTTTTTCAGGTCATGCGCAAATGATGAATATACTCAATGCATGCATTTTTAAAATGCTTTCCCCTATTGATTCTGTATATTTTAATAAAAACATAAGCAAATGTCAAGTGTGACCTATACGACTCGATGTGAAAAATTTTGCTGTATGTATATATAGCTATCCCTTTCGCAAACTCGCTGTCGTTTTTTATATCCTAAAACCGTGAAGGTTAAACATTATGCTCATAGTATTCGTTTAGAAGACGTTTCACGGTTGCTGTCATTATTGCCAATCACTACGAAGAGTTAAACTTTTTGTTGCATGCATCTCTATTGCCAAACCAATCAAAAATTCGTGAAATTTTTTAGCAACAGCTGTGGTGCAATAGCGTTTGGATAAACAGATTTGGAAAAACTTGATCGTAGTTGCACTTGTTGAAAAACAAAAAGAAAACTGCGTAACAACTGGCGTGCTGCTATCAAAAACAATCGATTTTACAGTATCTACATGATCTAAACAAATGATTCTTTATTGCTTTTCATAGTAAATAAAAATGCAGCCAAATAGCAGACCAACACGTGCGGCTATCTTGGAATCTCTCGGCATTGCTCCGGCCCACTTGGAACGCAGCCGTTTAATTGTACGTAGAAGACTAATTCTTATCCTTCTGCTTGGCATCTTGAACTACATTTTGGTGGTATATAATCCAGTCGGCGATCCTAACATGTACGTAACGCAACGTTGCCTATTATGCTCGATGCTGCAACTGGTGCAATTCATGTGGTGAAGCTGTCCGTCCGTCTTTAAATGAAAACACACAATTTGTTAAATATTCATGGCATTGCATTGAATGAGATTTGACAACTAAATACACAACAATATGCAGGTTTATTTGTTTTTGTTTTTTATTTCTTTAAATTATTCTATGCTATACTTATTCTCTAGAGATATTGTTCGTGCTCATATCAATGTGTTGCATTCGACCAAATAAATGAGCAAAATTAGGCCAATAACTGCCAGTGAAATATTGTCGACTGTAAAAACAACAAATTGTCAGGAAATCGTACGTGCTGACAAACCGATGAACTTACAAAAAAAATATAAAAAAAAGGAAAAAATAAAGGCCGGAAAATAAAAACTGAAATACAAATGGGATGCATTGACATCGTTTGGGCATATTTAAACGTCGTTTAAACATCAGGTGTCGTTTGGTAGGGTTCGCTTTTTTTTCTTTTTCTTTTGTTTTTGTTTTTTTTTGTTTTTTTGGGCTGCTTTATAGAAATATATGCAGTGACATGTTTATCAATTGAACTGACGTATATATGGGTAAAAGGTGGAAAAGGTTGTTCATCAAAAATCCGTAAACAAATTGAAAAGCAACAGCTACATACATGTCAAAAAACAAATGTTGAATTCGTTTTCCGTGAAATGGTGGCGCATGTGAAGGGATTAATGCATTTGGATATTGTGAAGGCTAGAAGGAATAATATTCTATATCTCAGGCATGTCTAAATGGAAGTGCACACATCAATGCATACGACATATTTTATTGATTTACAATACGCTACACGCAGCAAACAAAAAAAGGGCATTGAAGTTATTTGTGTAAGTACATTACGCTGGTTGATGCAAAGAGCTGCGTGTTTGTGTGCTGCCAATAGGCAAAAAAAAAATGAGTATATGCGCTGTAGTCCTAGCTATACGCAGAAAATAAAGAAGAACAATGAAATTGTTGGTCTACTTCAAATGTTTAATGCAAAGAGCTATGTATGTGAGCGACATTGCTCAGCATATGTATGTTGAAGAGTATTGCAAATACGTAAATTTCACCATGAAAGCAGCATTTTAAGCGCTAAATTTATGGCTACTTACTTTTTAATGAGGTTGCTTGAGGCAAGGTGTTTACAGCAATCTTAAGTAAGCCTGTATAACTTTGTGAGAATGCTTACTAAGTCGATCGATGCGAAGATCGTTTGTCGCGCACAATGAAGGCGCTACCAAGTTGCACAAGGGTACCTCATTCTATGACTACTAGAAAGCTTACACTTAGCTAGTTGGTGGACAGTTGTTTAGAAGAGCTTACAGCATATGATGTGAGTGTTAACTGGTATGTACTGTGTGGAACCATACCGCTCTAAGCAGATTCGAACTGCAATTACAGAAAGGAAGTTAATCTTGCGTGACTGTCTGATTGCGACGTTAAGTGGCTAAGTTTCACACGCTCTTACAGGTAATATACTTACTGCATATAGCGTAGTATCTAAACAGCTGTTACAACAACCACATTTCTACTTTCTTTATAGAATTTTGGCGTGTGTTGGCCATCCTCCTTTTCGGTTCCGGTGCAAAGCTCCAATGGTCGTAAGAAACTGGTCAATAGTATTCTTGCCACAACGCTTCTCAAGCGATGGCTCGCAAAGCTAGTATGTAAACAATTGGCGGTCGGTTTATAACAACAGTTGAGTACACTAAAGTCCAGGAAATTACATAGCAATCTTCTCGACTTCATTAAAAACAAAGACAACAAAGCAAAAAAGCAAAAAAGATTAGATCAAAAAGTAGAATGGTTAGAATCTTTTAAAGTACTTACTTAGCTACCTTCGTGGTAATTGGCAAGTCGCTAACAGTCTATGCTGATGCACAGTGGAGACCCAATGCCTGCAAGACGCTGTGCAGAAAACCTTCAAATGGTCATGTTGAGGACCAATTGCATGAGAATAATAATGTTCTCAAGCTATGACAGCACTTCATACATGGCAATTACTAGTCCGCTAAGCCATCAAATCAATAAACGTATCGAAATTTCTGGCATAGAACACCTAGTTGAAATAGTGCCTTTATCTCGCGAGAATATCAATAGCGCTATTGCAGCCAAGCAGAACGAAATGAGCTCGTAGAGAGTGATCACATCTTACGAGCCGCTGGGAGATGCAATTCACGACGAGCACTATGGCAACACTCGCTTATCTCCGTTTAGTATACTCCAGGTATTTGAACATCTATCTCGCAAGACTACATATAGATATCGATGTAAACTGTATGTGAAACATATTATTTTTTTTTTGTTTTCTCATCAACTAAGCTGATAATAGATGATTCTGGAGTACCATATTTTTTATGCCGATAATTATCGGATTATAATTAATAGTTTCTTCTATCTTTGTTTTGTATAAAAGTTCTTTCATAGACCTATTGATTTGTTCGCTCAAACTGCTTAATTTCTGTATTACTGTTGTAGAGTTATAGTGCTTCAGATACTTTTTAGGCAAAATTGAAATATCTTCAGCATCAGTTGGCAGTCTTATTTTTATTATTGTATAAAAATGTTTACAAACTATTTGAAACAGAGATAAACTGACTGTATCATTCCCTACTCTCTCCAAAATTATGACAAGCTTGCAGTGTAAATCAAAAGAGTAATGTATATTTACGCATTGTTTTTACACTTCTGACATATTAAATTATTGTAAAAAGAAAAAAAAAACACACACACACAGGTTAATCCTTTTTCGCGTACGTTTGTCTGTTGGGCGTGTGATGAGGCGTATAGCATTTCAGTGTAACACTGGCAACAGAGCAAAATAAAAATGAGGTCCACCTTCCGCTTGTCAATGCAACGCGTGCCGCACGTACATGTACCGTGGAACAGCGAGAAAAAAATGTCATGAATCGAGAAAACATCCGGAAATGTCAACATAACTCTCGTATCTCATATATTGTACATTATTCTGGCGTTTCAAACCAATTCAATGCATGAATCCATGCGTCCATACAATCAACCATCGTGTCGTCCGTCTGTTTGTCAATGAGTCAGTCAGTCTGTAACTCGTTTCGATACAATGCATGATTAAAGGATGTTTATTAAATATTCATGTAAATGTCAATTTAAAGTTGCTACTAGCGCGTTTGGTGGGCTTTTTGACGGCATTGTTTATGCATTTCTTTGTGTTTTGTTTGTTTTGGGTGTAACATTACTTAGTATCCGTAGTTGCAGTTGTTATTGCTGTAGCAAATGAAACGTGCTTTGGTTGCCATTTGCTCGTATAAACCCTTTTCCCCAAACTATGTCTGTACTATAGTGTTTTAGGCTGTTTTCCGATATGGGAAATTCGTGTTTGTGACTGTTTTTTATTTTTTTTTTCTTTTCCTGGCTACAATTCCGTTTTGGGGGAATCCTTTGTAAAAAGCCGCCAACAAATGTGTTTTTATTGTTCGTTGTTATCGTTGCTGTTTGGTCTCGTCGCTCTTTCAATATCGTTGTAAATCATATATCGTACAAACCTATAATAATTCCATATCCAAGCCGCCTTGGTATGCATATCGCTGTGCGCAACAATAGATTTATTGCAAACAAAAAAACAGGCAGTTATAAAATGCATTCAAATGGAAAGAAATTTGGAAGCATTTGGTCTTTTTTTTTGTAGTTTTTGTGAATGTTATACACATATGTATGTTATATGCATTCGTACCCTATGACGTCATGTGCTGTAAAGAAGTTTATTGATTTTGGAAAATATTTTTAATGAAAGTAGAGAAATTTATTTTGTAGTAGTTCTGCGTTTTTGCATTGTCTTTTATGTCTAGTTTTTCATTGATTGTTGGAAACTATAAATTAATTTCAAGGATTTGATTTAAGGTACATTACTTACTTACGTACTTACTTAGGTGGCTCTACAATCGTCTATCGGTCAAGGCCGCACGTAGGAAAGCGCACCATTCGGTGTAGTTTAGTGCGCGCCGGCGCCAGTCGCTGGCAATCCGGAGCTTCTTAAGGTCATCATAGACCTGATCTTGCCATCTTAAGCTCGGACGTCCTCTCTGACCTCGTTCACCAATCAAGTTCATGTCTCCGTCGTAAACCTTTAGTGCTGGAGCTTCGGGATTCATCCGGATGAGATGACCAGCCCAGTGCAGCCGCTGGAATTTAATGCGCTGGACTCAGTCAACCTTATCATACAGCTCATGGTTCATACGGGTCCTTAGCTCAACGCCAACTCTAAGTGGATCAAAAATTCTAAGAAGAGTCTTTCTCTCGAACACTCCTAAAGACGCTGTATCCGTTGATGTTAGTGTCCATGCTTCTGCGTCATACAGCAGCACCGGGATTATCAGTATCTTATAGATTTTTATCTTCGTAATTCGAGGGAGGGCTCTACTTCTAATTTGTTTGCTGAGCCCAAAGTAGCAGCGATTAACAAGCGTGATTCTTCGTCTGATTTCTCGGCCGACGTTTTTGTCGCTGGTCATTACTTTTCCCAGATAGACGAAGTTTTCTACAATTTTGAAGTTCAAATTCTCCATACTCACAGACCGTTCAAGACGTGCTGATGGTTTGCGAGTGGACACCAAGTACTTCGTCTTGCCCTCGTTCACCGCTAGGCCCATGAGACGTGACTGCTTATTCGCCCTTCGTTGATGCCTATGATGTCTATGTCATCAGCATATGGGAGTAGCATTACTTCCTTATGGAAGATCGTGCCCGATCGTTCTACGTACGGGCATTGGCGTAGGATGTACTCCATCAGGAGATTAAAAAAGTCGCACGATAAAGCATCACCCTGCCTGAAATCGCTCTTGGTATCAAAGGGTGCGGAGAGGTTCTTTCCTACTCTGACGACGCTTTGGGTGTGTGATAGCGTCATCAAGCAAAGCCGAACGATCTTTGCTGAGATACCAAATTCAGATACGACGTTGAAGAGCTTCGTTCTTATCGGCGTGTCGAAAGCGGCCTTATAATCGACAAACAGGTGGTGTGTGTCTTTATTGTACACGTGAGTCTTTTCCAGAATTTGGCGTAAAGGTACATTAACACCTTTAAAACATACAGTCATTCTTTTTGAATTTTGACTAAACTAATGCTGTTGAGTGTCATTGAAGCGTTTCTAATATAAATAGCCTAAATGTCTGATGTGTAGCCATAGAAGTGCGAAAAAATTGATGAAAGAGCGCAAACAAGAGTGAGCACGAGACTACTAATTCACCACAGCGTGTTGAAATTGAAATGGGTAGTGGGTTCTGCCAGTATAGAGTAAGCCATTTAGCAAAACGTGAAAAATAAGACCAAAAATTAATAATTAAATGCTTGCAACTTTTGAATAATACTTTAGTTTAGTTGACATTACAATGCCAATACGAGTCTTAGTCTGCCTCAACGAAGTTTGATACAAAAAAGCCTCGCAGCTTTAGACCTCAAGTCTCTAGTTCCGAAGCAAGCAATGTCGTTTTGCATGCTTAGTATCTATCTGTCATCCAACTGAATGTTAGTCTGCTATCACTTCTTTTTGCCGGTCATGATATTTTGTTTCGGTGAAATTTTTACTTCGTGATAATTTTTCAGTGAAATTGAACTTCTTCTTAGGTTGCCTGATGCCAGATTTGTTCCACAGTTGACAATTTATTTTTCTTTTACCTGGCCAAAATGCATTGAACATTCTCCTATCCGCAACCTAGGAATGCGTCCGTTGGAAGACTGACTACTTCACACGGAATGTTATGGAAAGTATTTGGAATTTATTTTTTAAAACGTCGCAATTAAATATTTGTTAATTATTAATTAAAAATGTTAAAAAAATTACATGATAAATTATGACGCTATTTTGGTAATTTTTTTAGAGTTAATAAATTAGAAAACATATGTATATACGAAAACTTGTTGATAATTGTGCTCTGTTCAATCCATACAAAACTTTAAATATCTATTATTTCCCACGCTCAATTGTTAGAAGAAGTTTTATAGGTTGAACATAGTTAGCCATAGAACTCTTCAACTTTGTTCCACGAAACTTTTCCATATGCATATTCAATTCTTTTCTGCTGCATATTTTCGAAAGTATAAAATATGAGATTTCCAAAACATGGGCTTGTAGGTTGAACACCTCTTGTAAAACCACGTATAATATTAAAAAAAAAAAACATTAAGAAAACTCACCTGAGCTTAAAACGTTATTTAATTTTATACATGGAAAATTACTTTGAACTAAAAAATAAATGTTATTTGGTTTGAATATTGGTACCAGATGCATTTCATTCAATTTCATTTATTCGACAACAATTACATATATACTTCAAAAAAATAGTTAAATTGTTTTCCAACATGAACATGAAAAAAATTAGAGGTGTTCAACCTATAAACAATTTTTTTGGATTACGAAAAACGTTCACAATATTGCACATATATACATACAAACTCGTCTTTTAAATAAGATGCAATTTTAACACTTTATAAGCAGACGAAATTTTCTGAAATTTAATTATTTAAAATTTTAGAAAACATGATGGTGCGCTGAACAATATGAGATCATGCAATTCTATCGAAAATCTGTTTACAATCTTACTCTTCTTAATGACAGCCAGTGCTAGTTCGAATGTTGATGCTTCTGCTTTAATAAATAGGAAATTTTGTGGGTGTCCAACTCACAAGCGTATTCAGTGTGTTATAGTTACGAGTTTAAGTTCAGCTAAATTCATAAGTTTAGCACAGATTATATGAGATTTTTAAGTATCTAGCATTTATTAAGTCTAAATACTAAGTAGTTTGAAGTATACTAGAATAGTTCTTATACGTTCGCTTAAGTATTAAATCTGTTCTCTCTAGTAAATATTAATTTTCAATCAATTTCTTTCCCATAAATGATTAAGAAATTCAATATATTTCAATAAAATAAATTGTTTTTGTGCTCTTCAAATATTCATGGCACTTCATGCAACAATCAACAATTCAATAAAAACGAGCGTTTAGCTACACAAACAAATAACAACAATCTCAATCACCGCAACAAATCGCTAAATAATCAAATCAAATATGCATACAAGTCAAATAAATGATTTATTAGCACCTTATTCTTGCTTAATGGTAAACAAGCAACTCAAGTGTGAAGGTAATAAAAATCCACAAAGACAAAAAAAAAGAAGTTTTATTTGTTTACCAAAAAGAACAAACAAATACTTATACTACACGAACCAACGAAGTACGCTGTCAGTTAGAGGGAAAACTCTATAATAAAACTGCATAATTCGAAATGTTTGCAAGCTCAACGAGTAAATATCATAAATAATAATGCAGTGCTATGGTAGGAAACTAACACAGAGTATCTCAGTCTTATATGCTTTTCGACTGTGTGCACATAAATCATGTTGTAAATCAACTACACTAAAAAGTAGCTAAGATAGTTTGACTACAATTAAAACCAATTGGTTTATTAAATATTTGTAAAAGCAGACTATGGTGACTACTGGTCTTACTGAAGATTTTAAGTAGGTAAGTTATTGATCGAAGACCTGGAAAACTTACATACGAATTTTCCAAATTAAACTCAGGAAAAATTGCTACAGAGTTATTGTATCTTTTTTTTACAAACTGTCAATCAAATATGTAGATCTATTTTAAAATTTCAATGCAAGGCTTAAGACAAACAAACTCAACAGCAAATTGTAAAATTTGTCAGCTACTTTATATATAAAATCGTATGTTATTTGTATGCCTTAAGCTATGCACGACATTTGCACGGTATCTAAAAATGTATCTCAAACATTATGTACATATAGTATATTAGCTCGTTCATTTACAGTGTTGATATGTCGGCTTATAAGCGCATGAAAAAGTGCGTAACAAGAAAATGCGCATGTTTGAAGAGAAGATACGCTGGAAAAACTGAAAAACTGAAAGAAAAAAAATGACAGCGCACAAGACAACAAAGAATTTATCTGACATTTAGCATAAAGTATCATTAAATAAAATGTCACATCAGTTTTCGAGATACACGAAAAAAAAGAAGCAGAAAGCAACGCACACGTAGTGACACATATTAAGTGTGATAGAGTTGTCAAAGTCTTGAAATATTTTATATATTTGTGCTGAGAAAATGAAGCTGTTTTGCTAAAGGCCTGTTGTCGCATACAACAGAAACTTAAACTGAATTCAGTACATTAGCAACTGAAACTGAAACTAAAACAGTATTTTAGAATTCTGTTGTACGCAGCAACAGAAACTGAATTCAGTACATCAGCAACTGAAACTAAAACAGAATTTTAGAATTCTGTTGTACGCAGCAACAGAAACTGAATTCAGTACATCAGCAACTGAAACTGAAACTAAAACAGAATTTTAGAATTCTGTTGTACGCAGCAACAGAAACTGAATTCAGTACATCAGCAACTGAAACTGAAGGAGGTACTTTTGACTTCTTTCTGTTACTGAATGACAGAAAATCAGCTGTTTTGCGATTCACTATTTGCAACACTCGCATTAGCAACACGAGTTTTTCGAGTTGTTGTTGTTTTTTGTTAGTTTCAGTTCAGTTTATGCGGCAATCCCCCACTGAAACTGCAACTGAATAAATGTACAACAGAAACTGAAAATCAGTTTCAGTTTCTGTTGTATGCGACAACAGGCCTTTACGGCTAATACTGAAAAAAAAAACTTAGTTATTTAATAGCTAATGCAAATTTAAGCATGACATTTATTGGCAACTGAGCAAATAATTCATAAAGCAGCACACACAAACGTTTATGTTTCATAAACGTGCTGCAGATACATTTAAAAGTATAAATATACAAAAATACAGCCAGCTAAAATGTTAAAATTTATATTTGTAGATACATGAAACATGCACAAAAGCGACCCTGTATGCTGTGCCAGAAAACGAAAACAAATAAAAATAAAAGTGCGAAAATTGTTTATGATAAATATACAACTTCATCAGCGCCAACAAAAAAAAAAAAAACAAAAATCCAGAACCCCAAAACAAGAGTCTTTAAAAAATAAAAAAAAAATCTACATACTTACTTGTAGCATAAGAGAAAAGAACGTAGTCTCGCTATAAAAGGTAATTAATCATCGTCATGGGGCGTGTGTGTGCGCGCCTTTGGCGGGGGTCTGTCTGTCTGTCTGTCTGTCTGTCCGTTCGTTCGTCCGTCCGTCCGTCCGCCTTTGCTACAATACACGCTACAAAGTTGGCATATGGCACATACATATAGCATAGTATATTTCCCTACATACGCCCCATACGCTATACTCATATGTTATATCGTTTTATACGTATACTCGTATATATATATATTGTATCTTGAAGTTCGCCTTCTCCATACACTCAACTGTTTGACTGCCTGTCTTCGTCTGTCTTTCTGTCCGACCGTCCGTCTGGCTGTCTATAGGCTGGCGTGGCAATAGTCATCATAACGAGCTAAATTAATGCGTTTTTTACTATATGAAGCATAATTCCGTGCAGTTTTGTGACACATTTGCTGATTTGCAGCTCGAGAATTATTATTTATACTCGTATGAATATGTTTTATACTTACAGCTTTACAAGCGCAAATATCTACATACATATATGCATGACACTTTACAAGACAGTCACTTCTTCAACTATGTAGATACAATATGTATCTTTTTTTTTAGGTTTTTTTTTTTATTTTTAATATCTGCACAGTTTTCTTCTAACATTTACAAATGTACGGCATTAGGCGCCAGCTCATATATGCAGAATGCTGGGAAATTCTTAAATTACTCATTTGTTTGTTTGTTTGTTTGTGTTATTGTACGAGTATATATAATAATCACCTAATTATATAATTTTAATTAAATGCACTCACTCGATGCCTGATTTCAGCAGTTTTATGCAACATTGAGGTTCTTAACAAGCCGTGCATAAGCGCAGTTCTTGGTTATAATTGAAAGCTGTGCAGGTAATTAGTACGAGGGCTGCTATTTGTATTTCGGGAACTGGCAACACTAATGTCAAAAGCTAAAATATGGCAACACCATAATAAAGTTTGACATTTTTTGGCATAAACGTACTCACAAGGTTTTGATGTACAATTGCTATTTGTTTTGTTTACAGTGAGTTAAGAAAAGCAATTTGGCCAAAAAAATGGAAATTTCAAGAGAATGTTTTCGTAGGATTATTTTTCACAGCTTTCGACGTCGATTATCTCAACAAGAATGTATCAACTCAGTTCTTTGTATGGTATAGTGAATTCAATGGTGGTCGTAGTTCGGTCGCCGCCGAATTCCGTGAAGGTCGTCCAAAATCGGTTGTTGTGTTGTGCCCAAAAACATCGATGCAGTGCGTGAACTGATAATGCAAGCTCGTTATGTGACATATCGTGCGATAGAGACATCCTTGCACATTAGTTTCACTTCAATACATTCGATTTTGCATGAACATTTGCTCTCGTTGGATATCCCATAATTTATCAATCGCTCAAAAAAAACGCTCGCGTCGATTGGTGTAAGGAAATAATTAAAAAGTTCGACCGTGGTATTTCAAACGACGTGTATAGAATTGTGACAGGTGACGAATCATGATCCGGAAACAAAACAGCAATCGACCATGTGGGTATTCCAAGACGAGCCAAATCCAACAAAAGTTGTTCGTCGAAGAAGCACAGCGAAGCAAATGATGGCCTGTTTCTTCGGTCGAATGGGTCATGTGGCCACAGTATACAGTTTAAGCAACGTAGGACGGTCAATTCTGCATGGTATACGCCCATTTATTTGCCGCAAGTCTTCGGAGAAATTCGTAAAACCAACCGCCAAAGACGAATCATTCTCCATCATGATAATGCGAGCTCTCACACATCTCGTCAAACAAGTGCATTTTTGAGTAGTCAAAACATCGAATTAATGACTCATCCTCCGTACAGTCCTGATTAAGCACTCAATGACTTCTTCTTGTTCCAAGTATCAAAGGTAAACTGCGTGGTCAACGATTTACGAGCGCCGAAGAAGCAGTTGAAGCGTTCAAAAGCCATGTTTTGTAGGTGTCTCAAGAGGATTAGAAAAACTACTATGACAAATGGTTTGAACGAATGCAAAAGTGTATTAATCATCAAGGGGAATATTTTGAAAAACAATAAATCCATTTTCATTTAAAAATGTTTGTTATCATTTGCTATTCCCGATATATAAATAGTACCCCTCGTATCTTGCGTGCGGCTTGAGATTTTATATGATGCATTTTTTAATGAATCAATTCATGGAAAAGTATGTAAAACTTGCAGTCTTTATACATTCTTATATTCTATTAAGTTGGATCGATGTCATCGGGTAGAGCAAAAAAACGAACAAGAGAATTCGGCGATCTATCTTTTTAACAGCAGTATAATTTTCAGTTATTTAATGAACACTCAAACCCAAAAGCGTTGTTACACCAATTTATAAACATGGTTCGCTTGTGTAATGTACAGCAATAAATAAGAAATAGAATAAATAGAACAGACATATGAGTTGTGGTTTGGGGTGTATGACAGCCAATGGTGTTGGGAAACTAACATTTATGGAATCAAGAATGGATCAAACTAGTTATATACAAGTTTTGAAGAATAATTTGCTGCAAAGTTCACCGAAGTTGGTACTACAAGAGGAGTTTGGTTTCAGCAATACAACGACCCCAAGCACAGTGCGCATAAAGTAAAGCTCTGGCTCTTTTATAATACAAAAAATCAGTTGAGGACACCTCCCCCATGTCCGGACCTGATTCCCATGTAGCATTTATGGCACTTACTCGAACGCAGAATCCATCAACACACCATTACCTCAAAAAATTTAAAAAAAGACAATAATGGAGGAATGGGAAAAAATTACAACTGAAGATTAAAAAAAAAAAAATTGTGGACTCCATGCCAAGACGTGTTACGGAGATACTGACGGGAAAGGGGTTTCCTACTAGTTATTAACACATAATTTTCTGCGAAAAAAGAAGCCTGTACGCAGACTTTTGCGGTGGGTGCTTTTCCGACTTGCCGTCGGTGGTGCTTGCCGTCATATTGAAACTTTTACGAATCCGAACCGCGGTACAATATATGTAGTTTATATTTATTAGACTTGATGTAAAATGGAGGAACTAGATGAAAGTTGCGATCACCGTAAGCAATTAATGGTAACCAACTATTTTAGTTGCTGATATATAAAGGAAATTTCCAGACCACTACAGCTTTACTTATGGATCAAGCATCAATGAAAAAACGATTACGTGCGGCAATTGCGATCATCAAATTATTTAACCACAACAATGTCTCAATCTCAGTTAGAAATAGCGGTGGTATTAGAAGCAGCGAAATACGTTGGAACAGAAATGCATAGAATCGTTAAATTCTGCCTTGACAGCCAAGTTGAAATTAAAGCATTAAAAAAAAAAAAAATGTTCACACAAAAACTTAGAAATTGAGGGTACGTATATATGAGGTTAAAATCTCTTGTAGTGGCCCGATCTGCAGCTAGACGGTATATGTTATTAGAATTTAGGTCAGCTACACAAATTGATATTTCTAGCGTAATAAGCAACAAAGGCCAAACAGTCTCCATACTAAAGTCTAAAAATGGGAAGCATGTTTTTATGGGAACTACTACTTAAAATGGGGTTGATGGCATGTTCATTTAAAACTAGTTATCTGAAGAGAGAGAGAGAGAGAGAGAGAGAGAGAGAGAGAGAGAGAGAGAGAGAGGCAAAATCGGAGTCTTAAGTATTCAAACATTAAGTCTCAATCTCTTATAGTGTCCGAGATCTGTTCGTTCAAACAGACGGTCAGGTCAGACGGACGAACATGTCTGCAACGACAAATTAAAGCATTAAAAATCGTACATTTTTTGATGCTTCAAACCGTAGTTCAAAAATTTAACCGAGCAAAATACCTTGTAGCTACCTAGTAAAAGACAAACTTCTTAACAAATTTAATTGCGGGTATTTTCAAATTTTAAATATACATTGAAGTTTTTAAATGAAATGAAATTGGTTTCATATTTGAATTACAAAAAAAATGGAATCTTAAAACTGGAAACTTAAAAAAAATCGATATGGAAAACATTTAACTGCAGCAAATTTTTTCGTATTTTTTTGGTGTTGTATAGAAAAACATTCGTTTTACATTAATTTCTATGGACTGTATCCAAACCAAAGTATATAGAAAAGAATGCAAAATGTATGATTCTTCTAAAGCTGGAACACTGATTTTAAAGATTGTTCAATACGAATACACTAAACAATTTTGCAGCAAATAAACACTTACACTCTAAGATCGGGTTCTTGAACTTAAAATATTTTATTAATATTGTAGAAAACACATATTCTATTTTTGGTAAGACTGACTATTTTAAAAATAAAGCAAGACAAACCAAAAATAGAAAACGTATTTCCAGTTGTTAGCTCACAATTAGAATTATATTTAAAGATACACTGCTTACGCATGAACTTGTCATAAAAGATAGTTTTTATTTCATCTGAAATTGATATTTCTTCAACTGCAATAACACATCAACAGCTAAGCTACTCGTATATAGTTGAGAACAGCTGATGCGGATTTTGGCTAGATACAAAACGGCACTTTGTACAGTTTTTTATGTAAAAACGCAAAATTCACTAAGAATCGCTCTCCCAAGGGATAAATATCTTAATAAGTTACATACAAATCCGTTGAGAAAACGCTCCTTAAAGATTTTGTAATAAGTATCTTCCAACTTTGAATCACATTGTATTATTATTAACTTCACTTACACATTAAATAACGAATATTTAATAAATTACTACAATAAATTTCTTTAAGGTACTAGGTTACTGGTGGTTACTAGTACTAATAAAAATTACATATTCCATTAAACTTCCAATACTTTCCAAAATAAAGTATATTGTAAGAATAATGCAATGTGACCTTTTTATACAAGATACGATTACACACAATCTTCAATAGTGAATTATATATATAATACAAAACTTGTCAAAACTCGGCACAAACTGTTTTACATAGAGTACTCAGATAACAAAAAATGTTTGCTACCGAAAATACTTCATATTTTACATAGAGTACTCAGATAACAAAAAATGTTTGCTACCGCAAATACTTCATATTTTACATAGAGTACTCAGATAACAAAAAATGTTTGCTACCGAAAATACTTCATATTTTACATAGAGTACTCAGATAACAAAAAATGTTTGCTACCGCAAATACTTCATATACTCAAAAAACTTGTGACATAGTGCATTTATGGAACTTTTAAGTTTATTCATCAAAATGTTGTTTATAGAAAATACGCAGTGCAGTTTAACGCTTTTGAGACTGTTTTTAAAATCAAGTTTCAAATGCAACAAACTGCGGTGCGTATTTTCCGGAGTATTTAGAATAGTTTCTAATATTTTATAGATTTACATGGTTTTTTGTAAAATCTAGAAAAAACGTGTACTACAGAATTTATCAACTACACTATGTGCTGCATAAATCTAAAGCGTAGCTGAGTAATCATGTAAAACACATTTCTCTTTAAATATATGAAACAAACACTTAGAGATATACTTCTGCAACTTTACTTCTTACACTTTTTGTAAATGTTTAACCGAAGTAATTCGAATTATGTTTGCTAAGAGAAAATACATACAGCATTCTACAAGCAATACACTATCAAAATATAAAGTGCATTGAAAGTGGAATGCAATATGTAGTTTCTATTCTAGTATGATAGATGACAGTCAAAAGATTTAATATTTTAGCTTTAAAACACTTTGACCAATACTACGGTCTATTACGATAATATATTTAGATATAGAAGTTCCCTGTTCTTCTCATTTAAGTGAGACGAGACGTTAATCAACCTATGGATTGTATGATTTGGTTTTTGATTGTTGTTTTTGGACCAAAGATAATTGATTTTCGTTCAAAGTCGATGAAATGAGGGGGACAATCTTGCACTTCCTAGTAAACTTTGTTTTGGTTTGCTTTTACAATTGAATTTAAATAAAAATCCTTAGGCTGAATACAAAAAACTTCCTAGTTTAGTAAACTTAATTGCAGAATTTTGTAAAGTGAAGTCTAGAAAAACATGCTCTGTTCATCAAAACATATAAACTGTATCTAAATCAAGTTATATATGAAAAGATGAACAGTACATGTTTCTCATAAATCTGAAACATGTAATAATGTATGTCACTGAGTAGTTTTATAAATTGTACAAAAAAAAAAAAAAAAAAAAAAAATTAAATTTGAATATATACTTCTTAACTCACATGTACTTTACATAAAAGTTAATTAATAATTTACGCTAAATTTTTGTTTTATGTCGGACTGATCAAGCGCTCTATAGAGGTGGACTACTGCTGACTAGTTTTTTTTTACCGAAATCCGAAACAGTACTGTCGTCCAGTTTGCCTGTTTGTATATGACACTGATAAGAAACCACAACCGTTATGTAGCGCAAAGCACCTTAACCATCGTTTTCTCTAGGGACTAACATATTAATAAAACATATATTTTAGATCGGTTGAGAAATCGGCCCTCAAAGTTTATGAAATTAAAGTAAGGCGAGCTGAAAACGCAAACCGTATTTCGTTTTGCACAACCACACATTAAAAATTTTAATTAAATATACACTTCTTTCCCGGTCATTTTCTTAAAATTTCTTATATTGCAGTAATATGCAGATCTACAATATAGTTATGGAAAGCTTATAAAGATTGGTACCATTTTTAAAAAACCCTTATATTTCATTACACTTGAAATACGCTTTTAAGTATGGTGGAGTGAGGATGCATGCCCAAGCTTGTGTAATGAAGTCTATAAAAATATGAAGGCGCAGCACATTTTGAAATTAAATTTTGCTTAATTTAAACCGTAATTGATATAAAATTTAATTAAAACAAACTTTTTTTAATCACAAGGGCGCGGGTTCTCGAATTACTTCTTGAAAAAGAGAAGATCCGTTCGCACTATTAAAATGTAATCATGCTCAAAGGTTTCGATCACAATCAATAAATGTTAGGGTTTACACAGAACTTAAAGATATGTATGCATATATATAAATATGTACATAAAAATATATCTTAATATTTTTCATTGTATAGCACTTTGACGGATTTAAATAAACTTTATGTAGCACCGCTTCAATTTATAAGCTGCCACTACTAAACGCGAACTGAGCCACACAAACTCAAATTGTTACAAAGGCATATAAGTAATACAATATACTACAGAAAACACGTTAAATTGTTATACAGATTTACTTATATGCATACAAATACAAATCATATACACTTGTTCGAAAAAGTCTGCGTACACCATAAAAAAATTTGATATTTTAACTTTAAACGCAAATATCGCAGCTAATGTTTTATGTATTGAATCAAATTTTGTTTTATAATATAGTTTATAAATTCTCTTAACTAGCTTTTCTCTTAACTAATAATATTTTTGTTGCTTTAATAACGCAAAAGTCTGCGTACAGCTGCATACGAGATGCGTGGAATGAGCGAATATGCGTTTACCGCTAAAAAAAAAATATTCTAAGAAATGCTTAACTCACTTTGGAGTTTTAGTTAACGCTTTTTCAATCAATTTGAGTGCCAAAAACTGTTAATCGCGCCATGGACAAAAAAGGAAATCAAATTGGTGCTGCTGGGTGAAAAATTATTTTAAAGCTATATCCTATAGAAAAATTGGAAAAGTAACTCATCAATATAAACACTTATAACTAACTACACCTCAACGGGTGCCATCATACTGCCAAAACCCCGATGAGGTCGTCCATCTCTCTTAACAAAATGAGCGAAAAAAGCGATATTCAGTTAGTGGGACAAAATCTCCAAGCTCCAAGTTTACCAACTGAAACAAGAAGTAAATGAAAAGTATTCAAAAATAATTTCGCATGTTACAGCCTTGAAATTAAAAAAAAAAAAAAAGCTGGGTGTCACGGTCGAGTTGCCCGTAAGAAGCCCCATATCTCAGCTGTAAATAAGCAGAAGCGCATGGAGTTTGCAAATGAGCCTACAGAGTTTTGGAGCAAGGTTTTTTTACGGATGAGAGCAAATTTTGTATAAAAGCCAAAAAAACTGGTATGAAGAACAACCGTAAGAGATGGTGGAGATGTTGTTTAAATTGAATGACAGGCAAGATTGTTGGCAAACAAACATTTATTGAATCAATAATGAACAAAACTAGTTGTATACAAGTTGTGATGGATAATTTGCTGCAAAGTGCCCAGAAGTTGAGGCTGCAAGAGTTCGGTTTCAGCAATATAACGAACCCAAGCACAGTGCGTATAAAGTAATATATAGAAAATCAGTTGAGAACACCTCCCCAATGTCCAGACCTGATTGCCGTAAAGCGTTTGTTTGGGACTTACTCGAAAGCAGAATCCGTCAATATACCATTACCTCCAAAAATATAAAACTGAAGATAAATAAAAATGTTTGGACCTCATGCCAAGACGTCTGACGAGAAAGAGTTATACTACTAGTTATTAACACATCATTTTCTTCAAAAAAAAAAAAAAAAAAAAAAGCCTGTACGCAGACTTTTGCGCTGGTGCTTTTCTGACATGTTGTAGCATAAAATGAATTAAAACGAAAATTTTAAGTATTGAAATGCAGCAAAAATATTATTAGTTAAGATAAATTAATAAACTATATAACAAAACAAAGTTGGATTCAATACATAAAACATTAGCTGCGTTAAACATTAGCTAAAGTTAAAATTTCAAATTTTTTTGTGGTGTACGCAGACTTTTTCGTGCAAGTGTACAATGGAATACCTCGTAACGCATCCATGAAAACGTAAATAAGTTTTCTGATTGCAATTTTTAAATACAATTATTAGCAAAAAAAAAAAAAAATAAAAATAAAAATTATAACATAAATTTGAAGCTGAGTCAAGATGTCGATAGACAGAAGGTGAGGTGCTTGGCGTAAGGGAGAACTTCCGCATGGAAGACTCATGGTGACACAGCGTCCAGTCAAGACGTAATAAAAATTAATTAAGTTATAACTCGATGTAGCAGAAGTATAGAAAAATGCAAAAAATACAATTTAAGGTAAAGCATCACAAATAAATAAAAATAATAAATTTAAATGTTTGATGTTCGATGACGTCAATTCCAATGTTGCAATGCTATGCAACTCTGAAGACGAACTTCAAAGCGGTTCGAAATATATCGGAAGCAAAAATAACAAGAAACAAAAGCTGCAGTCGAGTGTGGTCGACTTGGAGATACGCTGTACATTGTTTAAGATGTCCTTATATGAAGTATTGATTATATACGTTAGTTTTCCTAACTGGACATATGTAGATAAAAATGTTATTTTGGTTTGCTTTGTTACGCGTCAAAAACTCAAAATGTTCTGCACTGATTGAGCTCAAATTTTAGCACGATATATAATCCGCATCAAAGTTTGTTTTTATCTATTTTTCGCATCAGTCATATACCCGCGACAGCGAGAAAACAGTTTTTTTTTTATTTCTATATTTATAGGCCGATAACAACTGTCATAGTATGATTTTTCTGTCAAATTGATTTTTCTTATTCTATTTCGTAAAATTTATATTCACAGTTTGCTGTTTTATAATTGGCAGTGTTTTTAATTAAATCATCTCAAAGCTTTAAACAACTTAACTTTAAAAGTAGGTAGGGGGAGGGGCATGGTAAGTAGTGGTTAGTTGTTCTGCTATTCGGGACGGAGATGAACTCAACAAATCAGAGATCATTATTCTCCACGTCGTGGAGGGCATGGGAAAGGGGGCAGGGAGAAGCTGGAGTAAAAGGAAGGTAGGTAGGCTGAAAGGGGTGGGGAATAAGTGGTATGGGGCGTGTTGGTAGAGGCAAGGGAAGGAGAGGTAAGGGAACGGGCAGCAACGCGCCGGGTTCTTTTTAAAAAGGAAGAAGAGGTAGGGGAATTCAGAAAGGGGGAGGGAAAAGGTGAGTGTTGGGAAAGAAGTAGAAGAAGGGGAAGAGGGGCAGGGGGAATGGGGGTAGGGAAATGGAAGATAGGGTATGGGATCATAGGGAAGGAGGGGTAATGGCAGCAACGCGCTGGGTACCATTTAAGATAGAGGAATGAAATGTTGTACACATGTGAATAGGATCGAAGGGGGCAGGGAAAAGGGTGGTAAAGTAAGGAGAGGCAGTGGAAAGGGGCAGCGTAATTGTTGGTTGTAGAAGGGGTGGAAGAGACAGGAGAAGAGGGGTAGAAGAATTGGAGCTAGAGTAAAAGGGCGTGGGGTACGTGGGGCAGAGGGAAGGTGGGACAGTGGGAAGGAGTGGCATGGAAAGGAGAGGCAAGGGAAAGTTAAAAATAAAAACACAAACATGTTCATACAAAAACTAAAAAAAAGGGCACTGGTTTGCTAGAATCACGCCTTAAAGTGAACCGATCTAGGTCTATAAAGAACAATTTATTTTATTTTATTTTAATCAGAGTCTAAAAATTCACACTTTAAGTTTCAATCTCTTATAGTCTTCGAGAACTGTTCGTTCAAACAGACGGTCAGACGGACGAACATATCTATATCGACACTTTTTCCGATGCTGATCAATGAGTATATATATATATATATACCTTATAGTATCTGCCATGCTTTTTTTGCTTTTTATTAATAGCAGTGTTCTAACCATTTCGATTTAATTTAAAAGTCACTTTAATCATAAATCTTTTTCCACGATGGGTTTAAAGATCTTAAGTAATTCAAAAAACTTAAGCAAAGTATTGCAAAAATTTAAACCAGAGAACTGCAGACCTACTAATAAAATTTGGATTGTGATTCAAATCTATGTTAATACTGAAAACTTCGCAATGGATTTTTTGTATGCGTTCTGATATGATCACACTTCAACAAACGTGATCAAAATCGTGGACTATGGTATGGGTACATGAGCTATACGATTCTAAAGTTTTAATAGTCTAGCTTTGGTTAATGATTTTTTAACTCAGTTTTTGTTATAGTATGCAGAAAATAAATAAAATCTAGTGTAAGCGCAGTTGATTTAAAAACAAACAAAAAAAAAAAGCAACTTGCACGAATACTACATTGCGTATTTCCTTGGTATCTGGTATCCTGGTATCTTATACACTGCATTCCACGCATTTAATTTAGACGACTTGAAAAAGAGAAAACTGATCGGAAATAATTTATAGTACGAGTATTACACATTTTGAAAAATCCACTTTTGTATTTTATTTTACACTTGAAATATTCAATAAAATCTTTATTTACTTCGTTAACGAATCGCTGCGTTTCCAACTGCGGTTTCCGAATTCATAAAAATTGTTTGGAAATTACTTCGAAAAAAAGGTCGGCGGTTTGATATTTTCATATTTTCAATGTCAAGAGTATTCAAATAACGATAATCAACTGAAAGTGACAAACGAACAATTTTATCGAAATCCCTTCCGAACAGTTTATACGGAACGGAAACCCGAACTGGGTGGTAATTACACATAGTAATAAGTTGCTGCTTACAATACAATTTAGGTATGTATCAGCAACAAATAAAAATTATAAATTTAATAAATTGCTGATACATATCTCATTTGTATTGAACATGATGACCATTATGAAAAGGATGCACGTCTCTTGATATACCAAAACATTAACTTACACACACAAAAACACTTTCAAGCTATTAAATACTAATGTTTTTTTAGATAGCATAATAAAAATATTTTAATTTTCGAATGCACAGCACATGTCGATTCTATCAGCTGTTTTCGTTAATGTTGTACTAAAAAACACCAAAGAACGCAACTGGTTGCAATATCGAAAACGAAATTAGTTAACAAAAATGGGTAACAAGATGTGTGAGAATGAAATCTTGTCGCACATTTTTGCCATTCAATTTCGCTTATTTTTAAAAATAGCTGTTTCTGGTGCGCCACCTATTGGTAGGTAACTTTTATCTATTTGGAAAACTTCATTTGCCGATGAAAGGACACCGCTTTGAGGACATTGAAACCATCATAAAAGGCGTCGACCGGCATTCTCAAGGACATTGCGAAAAATGAACTAAAACACTCAATTCGAAATGCTTTTTGACCGAGCTAACCGCTGTATTGAAGCACATTGAAACTATTTTGAAAAAAAAAAACAAGAAAAAACGTTAACTTCGGTTGAACCGAAGCTCTAATACCATTCACACGAAACTTTAAATAGTATTGTAATACATAAAAGTGGTGGTTCAAATAGGGGGTGGTACACGCTCACTAGTAGATGTGTATTAAGCTATGTAGTAGATGTGTAAGATGCCGCCATATCGAATTTCAAGTTGATATTGACGTGCATAAAAGTGAACTGTGGGTTTATATGGGACTACCTCAAAAAGTGGGCGGGACACGACCCTTTGTATATGTATATGAATCGGTTGTCCATTAAAATCCAGAAAATCAAATTGCAAGCTAATATTGATCTAAATGAAGGATTTTTTCATAAAAACACACAAAATTGCACGTTGGGTTTGTATGGGGGCTACCTCAAAAAGTGGGCGGGCCACGCCCAATTGTCTATGTATGTTTAGCGGCTGTCTCTTAAAAGACATTTCAACTTAATATTGACTTTAATAAAAAAGTTTTTCTTACAAAAATTCAAAAGTGGACCATAGGTTTGTATGCGAGTTACCCCAAATAGTGGGCGCGGCACACCCGTTAGTCTATGTATGTTAAGCGGCTGACCATAAAAAGGCAACACATTGCATTTCAACCTAATATAGACTTTAATAAAAAAGTTTTTCCTACAAAAATTCAAAAGTGGACCATAGGTTTGTATGGGAGCTACCCCAAATAGTGGGCGCGGCACGCCCGTTAGTCTATGTATGTTAAGCGGCTGACCATAAAAAGGCAACACATTGCATTTCAACCTAATATAGACTTTAATAAAAAAGTTTTTCCTACAAAAATTCAAAAGTGGACCATAGGTTTGTATGGGAGCTACCCCAAATAGTGGGCGCGGCACGCCCGTTAGTCTATGTATGTTAAGCGGCTGACCATAAAAAGGCAACACATTGCATTTCAACCTAATATAGACTTTAATAAAAAAGTTTTTCTTACAAAAATTCAAAAGTGGACCATAGGTTTCTATGCGAGTTACCCCAAATAGTGGGCGTGGCAGGTCAATCTTGCTACTCTATTAAGTTCAACTGGATAGCATAAAAATTAGTCCCCAAAAAAAAAATGTGCAACAGCATACAGACGGACAGACAGACGGACATGGCTATATCGATTCGTCTCGTCGAGCTGATCAATAATATAAATACTTTATGGGATCTAAGATGGCTCCTTTAATGCGTTACAAACTTTCAGACAAACTGATAATACCATTTCACACTATGTGTGAATGGTATAAAAAATCACTTTTGCCAATTATTAAATTTTTGTTGTTTAGTGAAAATAGGTCTTAAATATACTTTAAATAGTATTATAATTTTAACAAGCTAATTTTTTAGATGTTGCATTGTAAACATAGGAGTAAGTAAGTTTGACGTTTTATAAATAAAATAAACAAAATACTTCTCTTACAAAATACATAAAATACTTTCTATTTCGCTAGACATCTATCTACTGTATCGTATACAGTTCCCATGTTTTTTTTCTTGAAAAACTACTAAAATAATCTTATCAGCTGAATACGCATCTAATTTATGACTTTTTATATATCACAAATGTCAACTTTTACTCACAATTTTCATTTGGTTTTTTATTATTTTGAAGTTAATTGAAGTTTTTCTGTGGCGATTTTGAGCTATAAGTATGCGCGTATCTAGCATATGACGTTCAGCAGCAGTAGTCCACAGACAGTCAAAACTAATTTATAAATTTGAATATCAGCTGCTTACCCTTAAATAAATAAAAAGAAATAATCATTATAAATAAGTAACGCAACATTTAATGCGTGTCAAGTGGTCATACATTATGCGTTTCTCTTATATTTTTATAGTTTTTTGTTTTTTTTTTTCTGACTGCGGTTTTTATATATTTATGAAAACTGCTAGAACCGTTGAAGCGGAGCGCGGACCGACTAAAGCGTAGTATTTAAGCATAGAGTACAGACAGAGCGTGTAATACTACAAGCGGTAGGTGTAACTGAACGTGAGCATGTATCTATAAGTCAATTTATAGCCAACTTCACACATTTTACGCAGCATCTCACACAGCTTAAGCAGCGATCTTACTCATAACACTTTTCTCCAATTCTTACTGCAGTTGCGGTTCCTTTTGACTTTTGTGACACTAACAGATACAATATCTTTATGTGCTTTGTTTGACACTGAAGTTGTTTCACATTGTTGGGGCTTTTCACATTTGACTGTTGCCTTTGTTGCATGCTTTCAAACTGTCAATTGCATATTGTTCGCTTTTTTATATTTATATCTTTACGATTTATATAGCTGACAAATCATATATGTATAGCATCAAATCAAAATGCTTATGTTTATGATTTTCAATATTTATGAGTAAGCATAATAAGATATTGAGTGGCGTAGCTAATAAAGTTGTCAGAATGTATTGGAATTTAACATATCGAATGTATTCAGTGAGCTATGTATATAGGATGATCATCAAAATGTTTGTCAGAAATGAAATATAAATTGAATGCATTTGAAGTTGCAAAGTTGCTTGTACTTAAAATATTAAACTGCAATACTAAGACTAGTTGAAGTAGTACTTATAGAGCAGTGTACTTTGCAAAGTTTTTCATAACTATGATTCTTAATGGAGTATTAAATAGAACGGTTTTTAGAGGAAATAAACATTAAAACTCTTAAAATACTATCAATTTGCGCAATTTTCAAAGCACTCAGTCATAAATTTAGCTAATAAGTGTCCCAAACTCTTTCTGAAAATAAGTGTTTTGTAGACTACTGATTGAGAGTCTTATTATTATACTATTCTAAAACTTCTTTAGAAGCATATAAAAGAGAAATCTTCGAAAATATAAAGCTCTTAAATACTCTTATTCTTTATTTACTTTTATTTACTGTTATACTTTAATTATTATCATGTAACAAGCACTTGATAGTATTAAAATAGTTTGTGTGATATACAGATCATACGAAATTCTCTCAGACTATATAATTTAATAAATGCATTTAGCTGAGAAATATAGAAAACAAATTTTCAGTAGGAAAAACCAAGCACAAAGAGATTGAACATTAGAAACAGCTACGGCGACAAATGTTTCGGGTGCAGCTACGAACCGCCACAGCTGTGACAAGCTAATTTTTACTGCTTATAGTATAATGCTTTTATGGAAAAGTTAGCTGTGTATCTTAAAAATACATACATACATACAAAGCAAAACGGAAAATTTTAAGTAAGCTTCTTTGTTTCAACCATTTAATTTAATTTATTATTCAAACATAAAAAGTATGGTTGTTACTAATATCAACTAGAGCCTTGCTCGTAGGTAAAATACAGTTAACTCTAAACTTTTCTTTTTTGTATGCACTTAGTACCGTTAAAAAAATTGCAAACGAACGCAACAAGTTCCAAATCAGAAGTCATACGAATTTGATTCGTTTGCAAGGAACGAACAAACCGAATGAAATAACAAAGCAAACAAGCAAATAAAATAAAACAAGGTCAATCGTGGCACATAATCTTCAACGTTGAAAGATCACACAGAAAATGCATATATATAAATACTTTTATATGATATGTCCGACAGCTGTCCTCGTTGGTTTAGTATAAGAAACCGTGGCGCAGAGGTGAAAAAATATGCGTTATAGTATTACTCAAGCACCTAAGTAATTTACTATTCTTGAAACTTGAGTACTATCAGTTGTGCGAGCAATTAGTGCTTTCAATTTGGTCAAGCGACTATTTGTTTAGAACGCGCCATGCATGTAGACCATTAACCCTTCGACGAACGCTCCTGAACTGCTACCGGACTAGTGTTCAGCGATTCCAAGGTACTAAGGAAAAGTCTTGCGAAAAAGTTTATTTCAAAATTTGCAAATCAAGAGGGGGGAGGATTGGGTGGAGGTTGTGGACCTACATATATGTCCGAATGGTCCGCTCAATATGTATTCGACTATTGCAAAAGTACAGTTGGCAGTACGCGAACGCATTTATTGCGATGACCTACTACCGTTGACGATCGATCATTGGGGCATAGTCAGATTGGGTGGGTGGTTGCGTAGGTGGTTATGTTGTTTTGAAGGTTGCCCGCAACTTCTGCAAAAAACTTTGAACGTATAACTCCAACCAATTCCAAAGTAGCAAGTAGAAGGGAGTGAAAAAGTTAAGTTATTTCGAATTTGGGGCGATCTGGTAGGCAAAAAGAATGAATCTGCTCATGAAAATTTTGGTATTTTCATTTATACCCTATTGAATTGTGCACCAGTAGCTCCAACCAACTCCAAAGTAGCAAGTAGAAAGGAGAGAAAAAGTTAGGTTATTTCGAATTTGGGGCGATCTGGTAGGCAAAAAGAATGAATCTGCTCATGAAAATTTTGGTATTTTCTGATAGTCACATTTATTTCCTATTGAATTTTGCACCAGTAGCTACACCCATCTGCAAAATATTGCATCAAGCTCTTCTTCTTTTTTTTTTTTTCGAAATTGGCTTCAGCTGGTAAGCAAAAAGGGATGAATCAGCCTTTGAAAATTATGCACTTGCTGACTGCCATATTCAATTCCTATTGCATTGTTACCTTGTTCAGGTAGCTTTTCCAGCAAAAATTCGAAGGTTAAAGAATCACCGGTGTAAAAGTGCTCGTTAAAAGGATTTTATGCACATAGCTGCTACATAATTTAAAATTTCATTTACTAATAACTAAACAAATTTTTCTGAGTGTATATTCTAAGTATGCCAACTTATTCGCTTTAGCTCGCAGTACTTCAATAGTATCAATTCAAAAATTGTTTATTTCCACTCATTATCCGCTTTATTACTACTCCATTAAGTAGTATTTAATTATTACACAGTAAAGCATACATTTTTTTTTTCGAAATTTTTCCTAAACTTGCAACACAAAACCATTAAAATCCAATAAGCATTCATTAAAGTCAAATAATTTCCAAACTAAACGTTTAAAAATTTTAACTGACACATAAAAACCTTGAAATGTGGGTAAACTGCGCGCCAAATATCATATTGAAACGAATTCGTTAATGATTTTTGAATTTTGAAAAATGCATTCTTCTGTAGCAATTATAATTTTGTGCCGGTTAGGAAGATCTTCGTTTTCGTAGACTGGACCGCTGCTACTTCGTCTACTACAGACATCACACATCATTTATAACAATTATGCATTATAGAAAATTAAATGCAGGTTTTTATTTATTTCATTTTGATTTTGTTGCCGCTGAGTTCTCGAAAGCTTTATTTAAGCAAATACCCCCCCCCCCCCCACCATCCCCTACACAACACAGAAAAAGGGGCGGGGGGGGCAAACTTGTGACGGAAACATGCAAAAATGTCGAAATGATTGATGATGCTTGATGTATTGTGGCCAAAAGACGCACGAATTTTGACAGCTGTGAGTCATATTTTGCTGGCGAATGCGACTAAAATATGAAATGGCAACTGTATGTAAAGTTAGAAATGAAATATTTTTGATTTCTCGCAAATATATCGAATTATT
The DNA here is from genome assembly GCA_035044765.1 of Leucophenga montana. Taxonomy (NCBI): domain Eukaryota; kingdom Metazoa; phylum Arthropoda; class Insecta; order Diptera; family Drosophilidae; genus Leucophenga; species Leucophenga montana. Next base: position 539,767 of record JAWNNQ010001823.1, read on the forward strand.
TGTTCAAATATTGTAAAGAAATTTATCATTTTCTAAAATCTTTCACATACTCCCACTCCCACTCTCTCTTTTTTCTCTCACACACACACTCACACACTCTCTTGCGTCACATTAACAATAACAATTCGAATGTACCGCTATGCGCGCTCCGAAATAAACAAAAATCAGCTGTTCAATACAAAATTCCAATGAGAGACAGACAATGTAAACAAGTTTTATAGCAAAAAATTAAAAGAGAGCAAGTAAGAAACCAGCACCACTTCGCTCATTTTATAGCAACTCACAACATGAACACTGATAAAAACGTATATAGCATACAAAAAATATCGCATGCGATAAGTTTTCAAAGTTACAAACAAATACAAGACGCTAAATGGTCTTCTAACGAATGCATAGAAGAATGCAGTGGTGTTCGTTTGCACGTTGAAACAGATTGCAATGTATATAAAAAAATCATTTCTAAAGCGATTTTAATTGAATTTAATAAATATACCGCTTGTAGAATT